>VYZW01006717.1:71998-106516 GCA_013401315.1 Balaeniceps rex
ACCTGGCAGAGCATGGGAAGCTGAGAAAAAAAAAAAGAGTCCTTGACTATTCTAAGCACTACTTGGCAACAACTAAAAACATCAGTGTGTTATCAGCATTCTTCTTACACTAAATCCAAAACACAGCACTATGCCAGCTACTAGGAAGAAAATTAACTCTCTCCCAGCTGAAACCAGGACACCTGTCTTATGGCATTAGTTATCAGAAAAGAAAAAAAATTTTCTCCAAGGTCATTTACACGTAAGTACTTTTGCCCTTCCATCAAATCCTATCACCAAGATGGAAGGAAGAAGACATTTTTTCCAACAAATGTGGTATTTGCTTAGTTACAGAGTGAACAGCTATATTTATTTAGATATATAAATACATCTTGGAGCCTGTATGTGTACACACGAGAGAGAGTTCCCTCATGGCCTCCTGTCGGAAACATCTTACTACACTTCATCTCAGCACTGTCCTTTCAGAAACACCCACTTCTGTAGAGCACTGTCCTCCTCCCTTTCTCTCGTGGATCCCCGGGTACCACGGGCTTTGTAGGAGATGAGTTTATAATTCCAAGATGCTTCCCCCCACCCCCCCAAAGAAACTGTTAACATAAAACCATTACAATATAAAAATTTTATCTGATCATTCTACTTTGGACATACCTGAATATAGAGCGTTTCCCTAAATCCACTCTTTCTTAAAGGAATATTTTTAAATTTGAAAAAGACTTCACCTAGCCCTGTACCAACGGCAATGCTGCAGAACTCAAGTATATTTTGCCTCCACGTCTCCTCATAGACGGATGCGGACGGAGTGCCTCTGCAGGAGGAAAGCCAGATGATGCTACAAGTCACCCTCTGAATGACCACCAAGAGCCTCAATCTCCTGCCACCAAAGAAATGGTGTTTCACTGTAAGCCACTGTGCTCGGCCAAAAACACGGAGGGAAGTCCAAGGCAGTGTCACCTGCCACTCTGCTCATCCCCTGACAATCTGTCCCATGAGCAAACGCGGGGACTCTTTGGCAGACGTATCCTTCGCACCCTCAGCCACCCACTAAAAACGCTCCACTGGCTCTCAGACCATCTTAACTGGTCATCACTGGTGCAGCGCACAAGCTAAGGGAGCAAAGGATGGAGTAGCAGGGAAAGCATCAGCTGGAAGACACAGGAAAGCACGAATTCAACATTCTTTTTTCCTCCATTTTAATGTGAATCATGTAACAGTGCTGTAATGAGCAACACCAACCCCATGCATCTCCACATGTTTGGAAAGGACCTGATGCCGTGTTTACTGATGACTCAAAGTGTCCACCAAGACTCTGGCTGCCTTCAGTCTCACGACTCCCTGACCCCTGAAACAAGTGACATCTCCAAGCCGGGTGCTCACCCGCTCCTATCAAACCACAGGTCTTCTGCCCACCTGAGTGTCAACTGCTCCTTCCCAGGCAGGTGAGGGAGCACCCCAACTCCAAGTACGGACACTGTCCATAATGAGGGGCAGTAACGGGGACAGGCCAGTGATCCACCAGTGGTGGCAGCCCTGCCCATGCAAACCCGGCACCTCTATCAGGCACTTGGGTACCACCCCTCCCATTCACACTGGGAGTTGAGTGCCACATCACGAGTCCATTTTTCAGAGCCAGCACATGGTCCTGCTAGACATTTCCACATGCTCTGCAATGCAGATGCTTTTAGCGCTCCAGCCAGGTGGGGACACTGAAAACCAAAGTCATTTTAATTCACCCCAAGGCAGAAGAGCATCTTGTGGCACAGCCAGGAGCAGAATCTGGACTCACCCCACAGCATCGCAGCTTAGAAAAGCTCCTCGAGCCCTTTCTTCTGTGATAGCTGTTGGCACATCACTGCACCAGGCACCTGTAACGGGCCGAGTGCTCTCTGCACCCTAGAGGAAAACACAAGAAGCATGAAGCATTCAGGAAAGCAACAGGAAAATTCTCTCCTGTGAGACCTGAGCCTGAGGTTTTCCCATTAGACTATTTTTTACAGCTGGGGAAATGAAGCGGAGACAAGAAATGGCCCTCAGCCACGGAGTTAGCTACTGGCAAGAGAACAGCCAGCTTTACTACCAGGTTTACACATAGCTGCCTTACTACTCTGAGCAATATTTGCACCTTAAGTAACTTCTCCCACTTAAGCAGGGACAGTGCAGCACAGCCAACACGGCGAGGCTTTGCTTAGCGATGAGGTGGCCAGCCAGAGGGGATGGCCCACATCTCTTGGTTGGGCTATGGATGGCCAAATGGCCCAGAAGATAACATCTACACACTCTGGCTCGGCTCCAGCTGTGCCAAGTTAACAGCAGGATTTGAAAAAAAGCTGGAAGAGAAAGAACAAGGCAGCTCTAACCAGTAGAGATGACAAAACTTCTAAAATCATAGCCTTCTCCTTAAGAGTTTTTCCCTTAAACTGCTTCTCAAGCAGCAGTGCTGGTGGGTGGGAAAAGGGGGAACAAATTATACGAACAACCCACAATACAATGATAAGAACATTTGATTAAGGAGCACTTTAGAGAAAGTCCTTAAGAAACATTTGAAGGACCCCTAATATATGTTTGCAGTCATGTCTGGAGCTAATTTAAACAAAATGTTTATTTGCAGAACCAGGTGAGAGTCAAATTATGAAGCAAAGTCTTGTTTTCTTCCTTTTCCACAGCTTTTCCTTAGCTACGCGGTCCCTGCTACCCAAACTTCTCCCAGTCCTGTTTGTGGGAATAAAACTTTTCCTCCCCACCTGCAAGCTTTCAGGCTAGAAGGGCTCACTTGCTCATTGCAATCACAGCCCCGAGTGACTCTTAGAAACCCTCTAACTCCTCAGGCCAATCACAAATAAGCAGCACAGCTTGAATTTCAAACACTTTTTTGAAGCTGAACAACTCTGAGAGCTCTTCATCAAAACCACTTGATGAACAAGCTTAGCAGAAACCTGACGTCTGGAGCGGTGGCTGGCGCAGCGGAGGAAGCCGCATCCACCCGGAGCTACGGCTTCCGAGGACGCGGGGTAGCTGCTCACAGTATATCACATCTCCCTCCCGAAAACTAGTCCTCGTTGAGCTTTAGGGCAGTACCAAAGACCTCAGGCAGCCATCAATGAGATGAGCTGTTCCAAGTCTGTCTTACTCCAAGTAACAACAACTATATCTCGTTCAGGATGTTTCACAAAGCAAATCTCCCAACAGGCAACGAGAAACTCCGGTTTCTGCACCCCCGCCGGGTGTCCTAGCAGACCCCAGGACAGCCAGAGCTCCTCCAGGGCACCAGCTGCTGGGAGAGGACCCCATCTCCTCGGGTGGGCAGGACGGGGCTGCCGGCCTTTGGAGCTCCGAGGAAGAGCGGCAGCAGCTTGAGTCATAGGTGTGAGTGGGAGTGTGCATCCTCCGATGAGGACAGCACCTGCATCCCTGCGCTGAGCCCCAGACGATAGGGCACCCGATGCAGAAACAGCATCTAGTAAACAAAGTGCAGGTGTAGAGTAAACCGCCACTTACAACAGAAGTTCATTTTCACTTCACTTAAAAGCAGAAATATTTCGGTTGTAGTCCAAATCTACTCATCAAAACAGTCTCTACAAAGTGTGAGTGAGGTGACTGGCTTTGAAAAGAGGAAAATGGAAATTAGTTTGGGAAAAAAACCAACCAAATCACTGCTGGGTAACGGGTCCCAGCAGAAATCTGATCTGCATGCCTGAGACAGACCTTGAACTTGCACATCTGTTACACCTAGGAACAGATATTGAATATCCAAACACTCAAACTTCCAAAACTCTACGTCTCTGACGTTCAGCTTATCTTCTGCTTTTCCTCTTGTATAAAGCACGGGTTTCATCTGACCAGGACTGAAATAAAGGGTCCCTTTCACTAACTGCTTGGATTCACCATGATGTCCCAATAACAGAAACAGACAGACAGACTTCCTCACAAGCTGAAATTTGAAACAGAGAAGTTGAATTTTCAAAACAGACTTTTGAGCGGAACATTTTTTCTGTTCAACATTTTTCCTGGTACATCTACATTTTTCCAAACATTTCAAATTTGATGAAAAAAAGTTATTTTATGAAAAAGCCCTCCTCATTCAGGATCTTTTCCTGACTGATTGCACGCAACGATCTTACAATGATGAGCAAGTATTGATTTACCTAAAGGTGGTAAGTGGGTGGTGATTAGAAGAGGACGTTTTTTTATACACTCTGGGAGAAAAGCATGCTCCCAACAGCACATCCCGCATGGCATATAATGACAATGCTGCAGGGCTACCAGAATAGATCTCTCCCTGTCTGTATTCCTACCAAAAATAACATAATCTTTTATTTGCTGTTTCAGTGCACTCAGGAATTTCTAATTTTCTTCATTTTTTTGATTTTTTTTTTTTTTCTTTTCTTTTTGTTGCTAACTATGCTGGAAACACAGACACCAGCGATTCCCGTGGCTGCTGGGGGAACACTCACTACTCTAAGGTGACGCAAAACAGCTTCCTCTCTCTCAAACTTGTCTGTGTCTTCTTCTAATCACAGGACCTAGCTTGTGTGAAAGCCTCATCCCGGCACTTAGCCACGGGCAGCCCGCGCCAGCCTCCCTCCATCCTGCAGCGCAAACAGGGTGTGCTGGCAACAGCTCCAGAATGATGGAGCTGCTGAACATCATCCAAGCAGGACGAGCAAACTGAGCGCTGCTTTCTGAAGGTACATACAGCGTGGTGGATGAAGAGCCTCAGAGCTTTGGACATGCGCTGCCTGTAGGATGTTGGGGGGGGGCGGTGGTTACTACACCGTAAAGGGTGAAAAGGGGAGAAGAGCTCAGAGGGAGGTTTTGGGAGAGATCCTTGGAAAAGGACCATTGGGACAGAGATAGAGAAGCCTGATGAGGAGGAACCCCATGGGTCAAGCACAAGGCAGCCCTCTGCTAGTATGCTGTGAAACACCAGTCCACCCAAGCTCGGGAGACCAACCTACACCACCATCCCCAGATCGCCCCCCTGGTCCAGACACATCTCCTTCAGCTTCTGCAACAACTCAGAGACTGGACTAGGGACCTCCAAAGGTCCCTTCCTACCTAAACTACTCCATTATTCGCAGTTAGGAGAACAGTATTGGGATGGCAGGACTTTCCTCTTGGCCATGAGATGCCTGAACGACGGCAGTCCTTAGGCTGCAGAACAACAGGCAAACAAGCAGGGAATTTTAACTGTTCGGAGATAAATGCGAGTGGCTTTTCTGAAGGGCAATAAAACCTCTCCTGCCACCTGAATATCCTTCTGCTGAGAGCAAATGGGGAATGACAGACCTCCGAAGGAAACATCAGTCTCTCTTTCAGCATACCATGTGTGCTATCTGTAATACAAGCCTTGCTGTAGGAATCACCGCAGCCCCCCCCGCCCCGGTTTTCCGCATGGTGCACTGCCCACGAAGCAGCTCAAAACTTTCACAAAATCCAAACCATGAGTTGCTTACAGAGCCCGTTCACTACGCGGCAGATTGTGCCGATGGTTAACATCCAGGGACCCGGTGCGAATCCTCCATCGCACAGCAGCAGTGAAAGCAACTCGGTGGCTCCGAACCCAGCCCTGCACTTGCAGGACCATCCAGGTGACCCGCTCTCCCCTGCGAAGCCCTGGTGTGCGAGGGGACCGGGCAGTTCAGCTGGGGTCAGCAAAGCCGTGAGGCAACTAAAGCTGTCCCCTGCTTGCTCAGCAGCTCCCAGCCGGGCTCTCCTAGCTCGCTTTACTGACATTCTCCTTGCCAAGACAGATGGAGGCAGCTGGGTGCACAGAGGGGACAGCCCAAGGCACGCACCCAAATGTTTTGGAGAGGGTCCTGCTTAGGCAGCACCCCAACATGAGCTTCTCTCCTGTGTGTACTACCACTTTGAAAGATCTAACTCGGGTCCTGAGCTCTTTCCTTTGCCAAAGCAGCTCCTAACACCAACCCAGCTAACAGAACAGCCCCAGCACTTTCCTGCTTGCTCTGCCAACACCCCAGTTTCCCCCAAGCCCCCTACTTTGGGCCCCCCTGCTTTGCAGGCTCCTCCTCAGCACATAGCAAGAGCAAGCTCTCACCATTCACTGCGGTACTCCACACAGGGCTATGCGATCCCATGCACGGACAAGAGCTTGGATCCTGGAAATACTATCTCAGAGTGGGAAGGGAGAGGCACCCCCGCTGTCACCTCTGCGATGACAGCCTTGCTGTGTCCTTGCACAAAGGTGGAGATGCTACGGCTACATGGGGACATGCCACCACCGGCTGGGTTCTGCTTCTGCATCCAGCAGACATGGAAGACCTGCTCCATGGGGGTCCGGACACAATTCCCTCCTCCTCCCCATCTCCTCCCGAGGACACCGACTGTCCATCACTTTTGCCTTCTCAGGAAATGAAAAGGATGCTAAGCATGTGCCTACATGGCTAAATGGAAGAGCCACTGCAAGATGGGGAAGTGTAACGTTGTGGTAATCAGCTGGAAGCACGGGCTGCACCCACGGCGGGCTATGGTGATTGTTACTGCCAGCTGAAATCCACTCTGGGATTGCCCCGGCAGCTACGGTAACAAATCTGTGCCTTTCATGGACTACAGTCACATCCGTTTTCCTGGGCAGCCCTGTCCCAGGAGAGAAAATGTGCTGCTATCTACTTCTGAGGACCGTGCTCATCTTCAAACAGAAGCAGTAAGTGCCTCCCCCAGACACCAGTGGGATTTGTGGCATCCTCCAAAAAGGGCTCAGCACACGCTGACCCACGCCACAAGTCCCCCAGGCCACCAGCTTCGTGAGCAGCTCCGTGCCAAGATGCCAGGGGAGGAGACACAAGGGCCCAGGACCTCACAGGCTGCCATCGCTTCACAACAGCCACGCTGGCGAGCGGTCACAGCGCGAACTTTAAGGTGAAGGATCAGCCGGCGCGCTCACACATGGCACAGCCTACTCCAGCAAGCAGAAACAAGGCACGTCGGAGTAAAACTACTGCTCTGCGCAGCGTGGGGTCTGCAGTCAGGCCAAGGGTCCCCTGCTGAACAGTTATTCTTCGCCCTAAGACTCCAAGGTCTCCCCGGCCAGGACTTGGTGGGTGCTCTTGTTGCAGATGTAGCTCACCCACCTTGTAAATCATCCTGCAGTACAGCTACGTGCTCTGATGTGGAAACCCTGCATTCAGAGGCTGAGGAAGACAATGCCTCTGGCTGAGCTTCCCCTTCCCAAACTGCTGGTGCCCCTGGCAGTTTCCTGCGCCAAGTGATCCCACTGTGCTTGGAAGTGATCTTAAAGACTCCTCTGCTGCAAACAAAGCAGACAAACTGGGATGAAAGAGCAGTAAGGAGGCAGTGATTTACATCAGAAGACAAATTCTTGTCTTCCCAGCTTGGAGCTATGGCTGCTTTTGTTCACTCCGCAGATGTGGGAGCCAGAAGCCCCAGCAGGGGAGTCACCAGCAGAAGAACCCAGCTCCTCCAGCATCGCTCACCCAGGGCACCTTCCCCATTACAAAACCTCAGTGGAGCTGCAGCAGCCCAGCGAGATACCCCGAGGATTTCCACTTGCCCGGGCTGATGCCAGGGCAGAGGCAGGGGACACGGAGGGACGCGCTGGCCTCACACCAACACACGGCCTGTCCCAAGGGCTCCTTAGCAGAGGCTCAGTGCCCTGCAAACTGTACCGGCTTGTGTCTGGCTTGGAGCGGGGCTGTACCTAGGAAAAATACAGCTGATCCCACCCAGACACTGCTAGGGATGCCTGCAGAAGGGTTAATGCCTCTGGGCTGCCCTGCCCGCAGGCCAGGCAGGCAGCGGGTGTACAGCAGGGAAGGGAGCAGGCAGGCACAGGCAGAACAGGCAGCACGCTGTTCCTGAGCATCCTCTTGCAAAGCAGCACCCCCACACCACCCACTGCCCAGAGCTGACCCCCAGCACACACTGGTCCTGGCAATTTTATCAGTCTTCAGCCACCTGGTTTAAATAAGCATTTCCCTGATTTCAAAGAGCATCATCCCTGGTTTGATTTAGCCCAATTTGTCCTAAATTGATTTCCCATTCCCATTGGCCTAAGGGAAGAGGAAAACAGACTGGAAGAGTATGTCCGATTCATGCAGGTAAGCAGATCCACGCTGTTCAGAAAATGTAAAGGTCTTGTTGAGGCAGGAATATCAACTTGGGATTCCTGCTTCTGTGCATGGGAGAGTCGTCTTTTCTCCAACGCCCCCGCGCTTTCAGGGGCAGGCAGGACCACAGGCGCGTGTGAACCATGAGCTCCAGCTGCTAACACGCCTGCTCCCAGCCACAGCTGGACAGCACTGTTCAGCAAAGGGCAGGTTCTTGCTACGTTTGCCTTTCTGCCTGTTTTCCCATAATCCAATTTAAAACAAACTTTACTGGTACTAAAGCTAGATCACACAAAGCATACTGCATAATACATTAGAGGAGAGATAGAGCCGCCTATCTTTATATGATAAATACCTCTATATAAGACTCAGCACCTATCTTTATTGCTGGTGTTACACATGGCTTATCCTTCTGCTCTCCGTCCTGCTGTTAGGCTCGGCTTTTCAAAACCACCCAGGGAAGGTAGGTGATCAAATACCCTTGGAATTCATTAAGATGCAAGTGAGATGCAAGACAGTAAGATGCTCGGGCTCCACTGCAAGTCCTGCCGTTAAACATGGTATATTAAATACAATCTTACCTTCATATTATGCCTTGTTTCAAGGGAGCCCAAAACACCTTGCAAGCATGACACATGCTGCCCTATCTTCACCTGCGGAGGCATATCTGGACTGAGAAAGCAGCTGTTAATCAACATCTCCCCCAACAGCTCAGTGCTGACCTTCCCCAGACTCACAGAAGAGATGCCACCACGACAGCATCGCCGTGGGTACCTGGTGTCCTACTGCCTCTGCTGCTCCTTCTCTTGAAATAAAAGCATCATCTTTCAACGACAAAAAGTTTCCATGAGACATTATGCTCAGCCAAGTTTCTCAACCCATCTGTTCACTGGGCACAAAGTCTCTTCTACACACAACCAACCACCACTGCAGTTCAAGGCTGGCTTCCTTCCCGGGGTGTATGGGCAGGAGGAATAACGATTATGGACGTATAGCTGTTTCTCACTCCAACAAAACCCAAACAAAATAAAATCTGAAGCCTATGGTGTTTCTAGTCCATGTGGGTATAAGTTTCATTTAGTTTAAAGATGAAGCACTGGGACAATGGAAATATTTAAAATCACTAGAGCTGCTTTCCTCTTTTCTGGTTTAAATGCCATGTTACCGGCCACGTTCAAGTCATACGATATCACACGTGGTAGTTCTTTGGCATCAGTATCCATCCTTGCACGTGGACCTGCAAGATCTCTCTCTCTCTCTCTCATACCACAAAACAACTTTTAATCTTTATAAACTACGGTGCCAGTTCCAAATCGGACCAAATCTGCTACGTAGATTAGAGAGTGTCAGATAGCAAAGACGATGAATTGATCGGCACCACCGTGCATGGACAAGCACCCAAAGGCCAGTCACAGAGTCCAGGGCTCACAGAAGCAGGGAAGATCAGACAAAGGCTTAACACGTTTTCTCTGGCTGCTGCACTGTGTCTCCTCCACGACCCAGAGAGGTCCACAGCGACCCTACCAGCTTCCTGACACCTGAAAATTATTTTCCTTATTTCTTCCCATTCATAGGAAAGATGCTTTCCACCTTACCTCTTTGCAATAGGGAAGATGTTGGTAAATTTGCCCTGGACCCTAAAGATTATCCAATATTAAGCTTTCTTTTCACCCAAACTGCGGCTGTAATGTCTCCTTAAAACCTGCAGCAGAGCAGAATACTTCCCAGGGATTTTTGTGCCAGCTTAGTTCAAACTTTCCTGTGATCTTCTGCCTGCCTCATCAGTGATGCAGAAATGCCGCAGAGATGCCAGACATATCTGTATCATTGTCACTCCAGTCTATTAGCTCAGCAGTTTCCAGTGTGTGTTTTTCCACCATGCCAGAAATCAAGTTGTGCAGAGCAGCAATTCCCTTACACCAGGAGCCTGCAAGTCCTCTGTAACACCCGAAAAAGGCTCCTGTGGGGCTCAGACTGATCATTGCCAGGTAACGGGGCAACGGCTCGCTGAACCACAGATGAATTTGTACCCACATTTTAAGTCAGAGATCCCTGTGGCTGGCAAAGCCACCTCCCCGGCTGCAAACATTAAAATGCTCACTGTAAAGCAAGAAGAGAGCTCTCAAGAAGCAGAAGGTTTCAGGGGTGGGAGGTAATGGAGAAGAACGCGCAGAGAGGGCGGCGGGAGGCAGAGCAGACGCAGGTGCTCGCTCGCTGCAGCCATCTCAGCTCCTTGCCCTGCAGAGGCAGGGCACGTGCAGCATCCCACGGGGCTGCTGCTTTTATAAGCAACCGCTTTACAGGGTCACAGTGAACTGCGATGAGAGGTTTTGTCCGAGTGACCCAGACTGGTCCAAGAGGATGGATCTGCACGCAGAAGGGAAGCGAGCAAGACTTTCCTTTCCCCTTATTAAAGCACAGGCAGCAACTCAGATCCCAGCTCCCAAATCCACAGGCTCTACCCCCTCCTCTCCCAACTCAGTGCTTGTGACAAGCAGAGACCTGAGCATCCCTGCGAGGTCCTGGAGCTGCTGCCCTTAATCCACCCCAAACTGTACACTCAGCTGCCTTGCATCCAGCCAGAGACAGGATTCAGCCCCTAAACCTGCAGTCTCTCAATTCTCCTTGTCTTTAGGCAGTTTTAAAAAGAAGCTCAGTGCTTCAGATCACTTAAGTGTAACCATACGGTGCCTTATCAACGGGTCAAAGCAAGGCAAGGATGTCAGTAAAGGTAGGAATATCACATCTATTCCCCCAAGATGCTGGGTGTGGGGCATTCACCTGGGGAACTCTCCTTGAACATACTGCCCTCTAATTTTACCAAATGGTGAAGGAATCGGGTTCAAACCTTGCCTCCAGCAGGACAATATCTTGCCTTGATCCAACACAGACATGAACCCCCTCAAATGCACACAGAGCAAAAACCAAACAATGTTTGGGATACAACAGCAAGGGTATATTCCTACCAGCTTACTCTCTGGTCTGCATAGCAGGGTGCATACAAGCAGCCATGCGAGGAAAGGGTTTGGAGGCACGGGGCTTGTGGGAGGCACTGGAAACTGTGTGCACATGGCTCGGCTAAGTATTTGGGGCACACTGGTGCCTCAAAGCAAGGGACTGCACCCAAGCACCTGAATTTCCAACAGCAGTCCAGGGACTCCCACTTACGAGCACTGGTCCTCGCAAACGTGAGCCCCTCCGCAGAGTCAGAGCCGTTCCTCTGCGCAATGACAGTTTCTTTTTGCAGCAGCTTTCTACGCAGAAAAATCTGGAATAGCTCAAGACAGTATTTGGGGCAGTACTGTGCTTATCCCATTGCCAAACTGGGGAGGGTCCAGTCGGAGTTAAGATCTGATGAGAGCGCCAAGATCCAAGCCTCTGAGCAAACAGTCTCCCCAAATTTTACATAAAAGAGCCACCAACATTTTGCCTTTCATGAAACAGCATATTTGATGCAGTTACTTTACAGCCCCAGGCAGCTATGTGTATAAGGCCATCGCTCATTTTGGTCCCAAAGTCCTTGCCAAACATCTGGCTGCTTTTCCACAATCAGATGCTGGGCTGTGCCCTGCACCAGAGAATAGCACAGCCCTCCCGTGGGCTTCTCCGAGCACAGCGAATTAATTGGGGTATTGAATTAGTGAGGTTAGATCCAATTAGCTCCATTTGACCCAGATGCTTTAAGCAACATTTTTATAGTATATTGCAGCTCGTTATCATACATGTTCATCTTGGCACCGGGTAAAAAATGATGTGTCTCAGAGCAGCTTTTCCAGGTGTGCCTCCTTGACCCTTTGGGATGCATTTCCATCCTTTACGTGGGTGACAACGTGCACAGCTCCAAATGGCTGAGCAGGAAAGACCAGCCTTATGTTCACAGCCCAGGGCTCAGGAGATCCTCCAGCCAGGAACAACCTCTGGGTCTCCACCGCTCGTTGATGAAAAACACGTACGGACACTCATCACTTCTTTCCATCCCGCCTACTCCAAGCGCAACTTGTTCAGGACACAGCTTGAGTTTAATAATGCTGAGACCCTGACCCAAGCAGGGGCAGCCACAGAGCTACCGTTGCCCAGGTACCACAGCATGTTAGAGCCAGCAACGTACCTGGATTTGACCAAAATTCCTTTCCTGGACACATTTCACCTGCAGAAAGAAGTAGGCCTGCTCTGTCCATTTTTACTGAAAGAGTAGAAGGAAGGAGAAACAGGGAAAGCTCCTGCAAAAAGTGCACAAAAACTCCAATAAAGCTGAAATAGGTTTTCATTTTCGAGGAGTAAGTGCTCGGAAAGGGGGAGAGCACCTACAGCAAGGAGCAGTAGATCTCACCCCACTCAGATCCCAACAGCTCTAACGTGAGTCACCAGGAACAGTCAAAATGTTTAGCCATGTAAGGTACAGATGTTAGCTGTATCATGTTAACCTCCTCTCTTTAAAAGGAAGAAGATCTTAAAAGATTAAGCATATCCCAGAATTAAAAAAAAAAAAAACAAACATGTAGGTGGTGAGGAAACTGCAGCAACAGTAAAGCTATTTGCTGGGAAAGAGCAGCAGACACAGAGCAAAGCAAGCGATGGTGCCGGTTCTGTCAAACAAGAAGTCACAACTGCAGCTGAACGACACAGACCAGAGAAAGACCAAGTCACAGCACCCAGGCGTGCAGCAACCCCCGACCGGGGTTTTAACAAAAATGAAAGAATCCTCAACAAAACCGCTTCCATTTTCCTGAAAGAAAATGTGCAATTATGTTTTTTCCAATGAGAAACGTGAAAGCAAAAAAGGGTTGGTTTTTTTGAACCAGTATTTCAAAACATCAAAATTACCCCCATTTTGATTGGTTATTTTATTGACATTCCCAGCAACATGTTCCAGAACAGTACTGCAAAACCCAGCGCTGATGTGGAAAACGCCAAATTCTCCAAATTTGTTTTTATTCTGTGACTACTACTTTCAATACATGGGCTGTTCTTGTCAAAGTGCCAGATACCAAAGCATCAGAATCTCTTACAGAGAAATTCCCGTTTCCAGAAGCCCGCTGCAGACAGCAGCAGGGTGCTGCTCATCACACCTTTCACCACCAGCAGCTCAGGGCACCACGCTGCTCTGCGCCTACAGCCCGTGGGGTGAAGGGGAGGGAGAATCCCTCAAAGGGATCCAGAAAAGATGAGAAAAGAGGTCCCACCTCTGCGTTAGAGGACATTCAGCCTCCAAATTCTTTGTTGCAACTCCAGCCAGTTTGGTTTCTTAATCACTGCAATACGCTGCATTTCTCCGACTCACGAAAAAACAGCCCCAAGCCCCAGTGCTAGATCAGGACAAGGAGGTGTCACGCGATGGGGCTCCATGGGGTGTCACTTCACCTCCCCATGTTCATCAGCACCTGGGGAGAGCTACACCCTCTCATCACAGGGCTCGGGTGCTTGAGGTCCCCTCCTAGGGCTTCCCCCATCACCGCGTGACTGGTGGGACCTCACGCCCTGCCAGGGACCACACTGGGGTAACCTCCTGCAGAGCAGGGCAGCCCCCCAGCTCCCTATATCAAGAGCACCCACCACGCGGGACCTCATGGGGATGCGGCCCCTCCATGCTCCCACAGCAGCCGCAGGAGAATGCTGGAAGGTTCAGCTCCTGCAGGGCTGAGATGGCTTTTTCCCCTCACTAAATACAGAGGTAAGATAGATCAAAATAAATGCGCTCACTAAGTAAGTGCTCGCTACTGTGAAGCAGCATTACGTAACCCAACCATGAACCTTCCTGCCTACCTTTGATTGAAATCATGGATTTTTTTATTCATCCTTCCCTGACATCCCCTTATGATCACTGCCAACCCTAATGAACGCAGTTAAAGCTGCAAGTCTCTTAATGTCTTTCCTTTCTTCTGAACAGGTTCCATTTTTTTTTTTTTTTAAAAAAAAAGCTCTGAAATTGAACAGCGACTGAAGCCACAACTTTAACAAATACAATTTGATACGCAGGAACAAACCCCCAGCCCAAATAGCTGTTCCACCAGGATTCCCAAACACACAGCCTCAGAGATCAGGGAAATGGAGGGCGTTTGTGCACAAAGCTACAAAATAAAAATTAAATGTTGTGTTGGGCCAAGAAGAAAGCAAACTAACAAGGGGATATTTCTTTCTGCCTGTACCAGTTTCAGCTGGCTGCGTTACTTCCCGCAAGCCACTAATGCAGTCTAATTGGGAGGGGAGGCATGTAGCACAGCAGTTGCTTAGCAAACTTTATCATTATTTTTCATGAGGCTCCAATTTCCCCTGCTGCATTGGATTCACTGCGACTTGGTATATTTTACTGTCCTCTGCTTTGTTTTCTTTCCTCCCTTCTTCCTCATATCTCTCTCTGCTGATTTTCTCACAATGCCCAGGTCTGGCTACCAAAAACAAAAAATCATTCACAAGCCCATCACAACTGAGTAGCAGCAAGGCGATGGTTCTGCAAGACAGCGCGTTGCCGCATCCCAGCGCGGCCGCTCCACAGCACGCAGGGACCGCAGACCGAGGCAGCCCCTCTCCTCTGCTGCATCCCCCTCCGTGCCAGGGCGGTGGACTTTGCACGCATGGGAAGAAGCATCCTACACGTGCCTTTGTTTTATGGCAAGGCCAGATGATCTAAAGATGGCAGAGGTAAGAGTCAAGCAAAAGATGAAGCCGTAAGACACATGCACTCTTTATCTGACCAGACCATACACGCAACACGCCAGGCAGGCACTTCGGCAGAGCGTGCTGCAGGTGGCACGGCTGTCAGTGCACACGCACGTGGAAGTGGCACTCCAGCATGGTCCGTGTGCCACGCAACATTTAATTCCCTGCATGGTTCCTCTTGTTCCATCGTGCACATCTCCTCTGGCATTGAGCTGCTCGGGACAATCTGCCAGGCCTGCAGCAGACTTGGTTACGGATGGGACTCCCTCCTTCTGTGCCTGAAAATACCAGGAGTCTCCACCTTGGCAGTCTTGTAAGTAGCCATGTGGAAGCAGGAGACCAGCAGCCCCTCTGCAGAGCCCTCTAAGCACAACTAAAATGGCTTTGGCCGCTGAGCCTCCAGCGGGGATGCAGGGCATGCAGTGGAGCCACCCTGACTCCCCGCTCCAGGGAAGGGCAGCACAGCATGCCTGTCCCACCCCGGCCACCGACTGAAGGTAGGCAGCAGAAGGCAACTCCTGCTAGACCCCGTGAGGAAACACCTTGATGGGCAAGGGGAAGCCAGGCTGAATCAGTGGTCCTAGTTCTGGAGGAGCTGAAGATCCACCTTGCACGTGGGTAAAGCTAACCCTGCATCATGGGGGCCAACTGTCCCGCTTTTACCAGCTATAGACAAGATTACATTGGCTTTCCCTCATCAGGATGAGCCCAAAGCAGCTGACAGGCTGGGAAACGTCAAGTTTGGCTCATGTGGTAGAACACGCTCATGAACCATCTTTCAAGGTTTCACCATGGGCTGTGGAACAGATGGCCAAAGGTTTTTCTGATACACTCTCTAGCAAGGATGAAGGGACCCAAAGCCCGTACACATCCCCTACACACCTCCCACCTGGCCCCTGTTACAACACAGCCTGGCACAAAGCTGATATTGATCATTTCCAAATTAAGCACTAAGAGGTCCAACACTCCAACCACATGGCCAAAGGAAGACTCTTCTTTGGAGCGAACCCTCGCTGGCTGGGTGCCAGTCTCCATGCATGCCTGCGGACACTGCTAAGGATTTATACACTTCATCTTCTGTCATTTTCTACCCCGGAGGAAGCAAGCCTCTAAATTGAATTATCACAAAGAAATCAATTCCAGATCAAACCTCTGTGAAATTATAATTGCTTTAATGATCTGCAGGCTGGAATAGACAGGGCCCAGGGAAAGCATCATATACTTTTCCTCTTCAATTCATAAGGCTCCTATAGGAATCTGCCTTTGTTCGCAAGGAGCATTAGTGTTTTCTAATTATGTATTAATTTAATCTACTATTAATTTTCAATTATTGTTATTACACAAGCACTTCCTTTTTCCCCCAATGTGACTGCCGTGTAAGATGCTGAATTCCAAACAGCTCTGTGGCGAGCTGACAGGCAGCGGCTTAGCCTTTAAAAAGGAAAAAAAAAACAAACCAAACAAAGCAAAACCTTCAACAGCCAATTTTGATGAAGACATTCCAACCAAACAAAAATATATTAAAAAAAAAAGACACACGCAAACCTTTCCGACTCATCTGAAAATGCTATCAGCAGCCTGCTTAGCCTAAAGGCTTAAATCACTTAGGTACACCGTGTCTGTGGAGACTTTCATTAGAATTGACATTTTGACAACTGCAAAAAACTCTACAACAACCCAACTCACATCATCACGGGCAGTTTAAAAATAATTATCAACCACAGGACAAAGACACCCAGGGAAATGAAGTTTCACTAACCCCTCTCCTCCCTAAAGATGCGGGTGAATATTATACTAAAAAAACAATGAAGTATTCTTCCTCAATTAATTATAGTTGCAAAAATAGCTCAGGATTTTCAGCGTTACACATTAGAAAGAGCAGAAGTGACACAGCTGTGACCAGAGCTGGCCTGGATGGACAGCAGGAGCTTCTGGGAATGTGGAGGGATTTAATTCTTGAATTTCACATTCCAGAGATTCTGCTCATCAGAAAGCTGCTGGCGCTAAGGGCAGACCCTCTTCACTATGGAAAGCACCCAAGATGCCAAAGGGAAGAGGAAGCACCTGGAGAACACAGCACATTTCAAACCCCATCGGTTTGGTTCGTCCTGCCTTTTTCACGGATGCTGGCGGAAGAGGCTTACGAGAGGGAACGGAGCACGCCTGCTTGTGAACTTCGAGCCAATCTGCACCGGCTTGGCAGACTACCCTCAAATTTTCCATATACAGCTAGAATCACATCCAAGAACCAGTAAACTAGCGAGAGGCTTTCCAAAGGCTTCAATAGCTTTGGATCAGAGAGACTCACACGCTTCCAGTGCATTCTAAACAAGGAATTAAGCGATACTGTGAAACAAAGGCTTGGGAAGTGCCGTTGCCTTTGCTGGTACAACACCACGCAGGATGAGTCCATGTGAGTGGAGACCAAGCAGCATTACAGCAACGAACAAAGCTCTTGCAACGGCACGTGCGTGCAAATCCTGCGAGGGCTGTGCTGCATGAATCCTGTGGAAGAGCCTCCCTTCAGGGCTTGGATGTCCACCTTGGTGGATCACCTCTTTGAGCTCACTTACACTATTACTGAGCTGGGATCAGCCTCTCACAATTCAGTGAGGTGACAAAGCTCGTTTCCCCACAAACTTGGGGCACACGGATCACCCCAGGAGCTTGTAGCTGTCCCACCCCCTGAAACACGAGGTCTAACTTGCATGCAACAAAGAGCAGGGAAACCTTTGGACAAGACTCCAGAAAGAATAGGAGATGCCCGATTTTTTGCAAGAATAAAGTACTAAGGCTACCTCATGAGGTCAGAAGGTTTCTTTTGAACTGTGTGGCCCAGGTCTACTGGCTGCTGCTCTTCTTGCCCCACTAAGGCCCTATTTATCACAGAGCTCCATTCTTCCATTACATTATTGTATATCAAAGCAGCTCTAGCTAAATCAGAAGAGTTGCTCCCAATTCATACCAGAATATCAGAGCGCTAAGTTTGGCTTATCAGCTGTAAAAGTGTTTTGGCATGAAAAAGCTACACAGTGAAAAAAATCTTCTCGATAAAAGGAAATACCTCTTGATGTACAACGCAGCTGGCTCCCCACGCCAACGTTGCCTCTGCAGGTAGCCTGAAATCAGCTGGATTTTGGCTTGCCTGGACACCCTGCCTGCAGCAGGAGGTCACAGCCCTTTGGGGATGAGCGCTGGGCCTCCCAGTCTGTCTGACGTCTAACGCATACCTAGGGCAAACGAAATAGCAGTGCAATATCACGGCTTGCCCACAATGCAGGCAGCAAGTGACGGGGATGGCTCGGATTCCCCCTGGGATACTAACAGGGCTTGCCCAGCCAGCCCTCTGTTCCAGCACCTGAGACACAAATGATGAATTTGGCCTGGAGACCTCTCTTCCAGAGCAGAAGAGACTGCCACCATGAAGATCAAGAATTTGGCAAGTTTTGAAGACAAACTGGACTGAGATAAAGGCAAGAACTCCGGACATCTTCAAGACATAGTACCTTCCTCTGCCATTTTCGTGCTAGCACCCATCAGGCAGGATCCCAGTCCTGCAGATCTGTGGTGTGGGTCAGGACAGTCCAGGTACTGCTACAGCCAGAGACATCTGTACAAAAAGCCCTCGAAGCCATCCAACTCCTTCAGCTAAGGTGTAGGCCAAGATGAACATCAGACTGTGTTCAGTGACACGTTTTTCCGAAAGGTGACATTGTCACACCCATAAAACCATTGAGCACAGTCACCTTTGCCATCTGCCTTTCTGGGAACCAGATGAACTGTGCTGCCAGAGAGGGTACAGCGAGTGGTGGTTGAGGCTGGATCAAAGCCGCCGTGTTCTCCAGCTATCCACCCTGCTCTGCGCAACTTCTGTTCAAACACCATCCCGCTGTGAGAAGAGTTTCTAATGCCAAGCTACGCTCATTTTCGTGTCCGCTGCTCCTGCACGTGAAGCCCCATGCAAAGACGTTGGAAAAAGCTTGACATCAGGCCTACAATGTTTTAGTCGCTCTCCTGAAGTCATTTATTACACCCACACCAGCAACGTCACGAGTCAGACCACCACACTGGAGCGATAAGAGCCACCTTGCACCCCCGATGCCGGAGGGGCTTGTCCACCAGCTCAGCCGGGAAATTTGGCCATTAGACTCCAACCCGGTCTGCACAACCTATCAGAGCAGCAGCCTAAGTTATCGATTCCTCACGGACAGCACGTAGCCAAATCGAGTGGGAAGCAGGGATAGAAGGAGCACCCACAAAGCATGAAAAGACACTTCGTACCGAAGCACAGACATGCATTGGTCCTACAGAGAGCGAGGCTGAGGATGTGTCCTCCCCTGACACCCCCAAAGCTCCCCAAACTATGGTTAGGAAACTTTTTAATACCTACCATAACCATTTACCCATGCTGCCTCTCCAAGATCATTGCTATTACCTGGTTTACAGCAATGAGTACACAGAGATTAAAACACACTCAGAACAGAGGAGCCATAAGGAACCTCAAGGATTTCATTGGCTTTTGGGGCCTAAAACAGAATACTTTTTTTTTTTTTTCTCCAGAGGAAATCTAAACCCCCTTGCCTTGATCATAGGCAAAGGTGCAGCACGGCATTTTAACGAGACCAGCAGGCACCTCTGCAGCAGGAACCCTGAACTGCAGTACAAGTCTCTCCAAACACAAAAGACAGGGTTCACCAGCTCCCACCACCTTCTGAGACTTGGCAGTGTTTATTATGGGGTTTTTGACACTCGGGGCTCCTGAGATCAAGCAATGTGAAATTCTGAGGGTTTTTTTTTTCCCCCCTAAGTCTGCTGCTAGCCATCTTGCTGAAATGGCTGCAAGACTAAATCTTGCAGAATAATCTTGAAACAAGATCCCTGGAGAAGTTCAGGCAGCAAAAGGTAGAGGGGAAAGAAAACTGCAACACTCAAAAAACAATACAGAATTTGAAATCATAAGATCACTCATTATTTGGGGGGAATTTACCTTGGAACAGAAAAGGATAGCAAAAACATCAAGAATGTAAGCCGTGTCTATGGAGAGAAAAAAAGGTTAATGAAAGATATTTTACTCAGGGAACACCACAAGTAGGAAGAATGTTTTTTTGATTCAACTTTTTAGCTGGTTGTGCCAGATTATTACCTTGAAATGTACGAAATTCCACCCAAGGGAAGTGTACAATTGTGATGGGAGCGTACAGATGTGCAGGGCTCTTGCTGAAGTTTCACACATGACTTCTCTGGGCCCTCCCCAGTTTACATCATTCAGTCATCACGAAACCATCACATTTCTCCCCCTTTACAAGGCATAAAAAGTTATTTCTCCCATCTCCTCAGTCCCTTTCCAAGGAGGACAGGCTGACATACACACACCCTCCAGCACTTGAAAGCTTCAGCCTCGGCTGGGGGAGCTCCTTACTGTCACTGCAATAGAAATAAAAAAGTTTTGTCAAATTGCTTGGTCTGGCATATTTTTTTTTTCCTTCCTTTAAACCAAGTAACTCATGCTAATCTGCAGCTAAATCCCACAGCACAGGAGGCACTGCTGACATCTATAAGGAAATAATTCCTGTTCCAAGGGACAAATAAGATCATCGACAGCATCCAGTGTCATGTTCGTATCTAAAGGAGTCTCAGGCTCTGCTAAACAGACAGAATGGACAGTAGACACCTTGCTTTGAACATTATTTCAAGGGTGGCCAGAACTACAAGTCACCCCCAGAGGACCAGGCTGGTTTTCGCAGGGTCATGTTTTATACATGATACAGCACTGCAGCTTCTGGAACACACTGCTTTGAAGAGTTATTAAAATAACACATTCATAAAAATAAACTGGAGCAAGCGGGGGACACAGGATTCCCAGCTCTTGCGGCATTCCTGTATGATCTAAGATCAAAACAATCCACATGTGCACGGAAGCAAATCAAAGCATCCCCTTGGTCGCACCTTGGTGCAGCAGCAGCAGGACAGCGCTGGCAGACAGGAATCCCCAACCCAGCACCGCATTTGAACTTTTACTTTCTTTTAATACTGCAAGCTAATGGGGACAACCTCAATGAAGTGCTGGAGCCACAAAAGTGCCTCCTGAACTCTAACCGAGATGGTTTGCTCCTGAATCAGCAACAGGGATGCGTTCCACTCCAATGGAGAGGCTCGGTATGCAAAGGCTCTGTAGTTAGGCAGGCGTAGAGCCCGGTCCCAAAGAGAACCTCAAGGGCAGGGGCAGTTTCACCCCAATTCCTACACAGCCTTGGCTGCTTTGGACAAGGAGCAGCTAGAAAAGAAACAGAAAATAACTGCAGAAGGTTAATAAATTCTTCTCCGAGAAGGGCATGGAGGTGGGATCAGAGTTACCCCAGAGAGCAGAGGCAGAGTTTGGTAGAGTTTTGACAACTCCTAGGACCTCTATGGACCTTGCTGCTCTACCTGAGATGTCATGCTTGGTTGTCAGGGAAATTATTCCAACAGCTCAAGTACAGGACTGCGATTTCCTTCTAATTATAAGGAGTGAGAGAACAAACAGGCTGCTGGAGAAACATCCTGGTCCTGGAGCCCAACCCACCCAGTAATTACAAGTACGTTTGATGCAGAGCTACCTGCCTCCAAGTATGGCACGCAAACACTGCTTTCCTGGCACCGCAGGACTGGCTGCCTTGACCTGCCATGCCCAGTCTCTGGGCTGGGAGAGGCTCTCCGGTTACTGGGTTCCTCTGAGTGAGATGGTACCCACCACCCCAAGGGCAACTGTAGCTTGTGTGCACCACCGCAGGACCGATAACAGCATGGAGCTGGGCTTCACTCACTCATCTGGACCCAGAGCAGTGCCAAAGAGGCAGCCACGAGCACAACAACAGTAAGAGTCAGCGTCTTGACCCTACTTTTCAATGTCTTGAAAGTGTCCGTACACCAAAAGCCATGTTTTCCAACACCTGAGCTTTAGTACCTGTGGCAACTGAGACCTTCAAGCCAAAGGTCTTTGCTAGGGGACAAACCAGCCCCAACACCTGAAAAGCAAGTCTTTCCCCACAAACCAGACAAAGCAATGGTCACTTACCCATGACTAGAGGGCCTGATGAATGCAGAAGCCTACCAAAATCCTTCTCTCCTCTGAACTGTGAGGCTATTAGTGGCGCCTGAACTCAGCCTTATCCCATCCTCTCCCATCTTACTCTGAAATTACAGGAAAGTAATAAAGGCTTTGTTGAGCTGCTGCAAGACAGCCAGGCTCACTCCCCCTGAAGCACAAACTTCATTCAAACCTTTCTCAAAAGGGCTTATTGCCGTGAAAATGTTCAAGATTACTTCTTTTGACCAGAAAGTCACTTCACTTCTTATGTAAATGCAGGGCAGGGAACAGCATTCTTCCTCCCTCCATTTTCTGTTCTCCAAAAATAAGGAGTTTATACCCTGGTTTTAAAATCAAGTCAGGAGAAAACTGCAAAACACTTCAGCTTCTCTGTTTGCTTCCTAACCAGAATAGCTGAGATGCCCAGCAGCTCTGGGGGCTCCACTGCTGTGCTCATGCATAAACCAGAGACAACAGCACGGCAGATTTGTCACCGCCCTGATCTCTGCCTTTATTTCAAGCCGCCACGGTCACCACTGCATCTCAGCTCACCTTCTGCCCAAAACAAGCCGAACAGATTCCCCAGTGGGTCTCCTGACTCACCAGCACATTTTCCTTCCCCCCGCCCCCAAAAAAATGTTGTGACAACAGGGATTTCATTAGTTTCCTCTTACGTTCCAGTCGGTCAGCAGGGACTTAAGAGATTGGTTGCACTCAGGAGCTCCCCTAACAGTGCACTGCTCATCTGATTTAGGAGAAGGGAAAGAGCAGTCATAGGAAACATCTCCTCCCTTGATTTCCCGCTGAGCACAGCAATAGAGCAATTAGCAAGGTGGTCTCTCCGGCACAGACATCTGTACTGAGACATCCGCACACGCTCACTTCACATATTTACACACTGAGAATCCAGATTCCAGCTATAATTCTTACAGAATAAGACAGACAGAAGTTTTACTCCTATTTCCCTTCAAGTGCTCCAGCACTACCCTTTTCCAAGCAACTTTCAGCAACTCCATGAAGCCCAGAGTCCACTTCCCCACACTGGAACCTGCTACAACCCATATCCAGTTTCCAAGAAGCTCCTAAATCCCTAGAACAATCCCAGCCAAGCTGGCTTTGGGTGGACCACCTACAACAACCTACTGTTCAAGTCACCAGGAGCTGCTCATTGCTGAGAGGTCCAATGTGCTGGCTACTCATCCAGCTGCTTCAGAGTACAGAACTTCACAACCAATTTCGAGTCTCTCAGGGGGCTGGGGGTGCTTGTAGACGATCATTCATTTGCTGAAGGAAGAGCTGTAGATGATGTTCATCTGCCTGCAGATGCTAGTCATTTGTTGAAGGAGGAGGTGACAGGTGCAGCCCTTCCTTCATTTCAAATGTTTCTTGATAGTCTTGTAGAGCAGGCAGATCAGCTTTAATACTAGAAATATCTTCCACACTGCACTGGATTGCATAAGGACACTCATACATACATCTTCATCTACTCTGATCCTCCTCTGCCACTGTTTCAATCATGGTTGCTTGCAAGGTCATCTGAGCTGAGGAAAAATAATTTGGGTAACAGAGCCAGTTCCCTCTTTAGCTTTAAAATAAACCCTAGATCCTCTATTTATCCGTTTTTAATGGATGCTTAGGGTCCCACCAGGTCAAGCTTTTCCTCCGCAAAGCTAGGAGCTTCCTTCTGTGAGAAACAAAGTTCTTGCATCATCACATAACTTCAGGACTGAAGACAAAGAAACTCCCCAACATGTAGAAACGGGCCAGATTGGTTTGGGTCCCCTGCTCTGGGGGCTGGAGTCAAACTAAGGAGATCAGAGGACCATGCTCAAGTGGGTAGAGATCAGTAGGAACCGTATCTTTGATCCCCACTAGTTTCACCCTAGTAGAGGGTCTTCCACAAGACCAAACACATCTGGATCTGAGGCCATGTCCATCAAGCAAAGGGAGACTCTCAACCGTTTTAAAGGGTGTTAGATCAGGTTCCTAACAAGCTTCTGGGCAAGACAAGTTCTCTATTTCCAACTCATTTTATCCTCCACCACAGCCAGAGTCAGAACAGGTCAAGAAATACCAGAACAGGGTGGGCCGGCAGGGGAGGAAGGAGGAGGGAGAGAGATTCGCATTTTAAGAAATACAGCAATAGAAACACAGGCTTCAGAGGTTAGGAAAGAGGCTTTTTAGACAGAGCAAAGCAAGAGGCATCTGCTGGAAGCACGGCATAGAAGCAGTTAGTATTTTGAACTGTAATGCTAATCTGATATGACACTCCATCAGCCACGGATACACAGCTTAGATAAATCTTTCATCAATAAAGCTCGTTGTCACAAACCCGAAGCACGTGGTAAAGCTAACACACTTCACCTGCACACGCGTCCCCTTTGGGGTCTTCCCTTAAGGACATTCCTTACGGAGCCGGCATGCGAATTTTGTGATTCTCCCTCCCTGGTTGCAGAAAGGAAACGCTGTCAAGTTTAGTCTTCATAAATAAGTGAACACGCAGCTGACCTACATAGAGTGCCCAGATGTGAGTAGCCTCACATAGCACTCCAGAGATTTTTTTTTTTTTTTTTTTAAATGCAAAAAAATAAAACACCACCTGCTTTGCCTGGAAACACGCAGGAACAAAAGCCAGCCGCACACAGGAGTGCTGCACCAGGCTTCAGGCTGGAACTCAGCACCACCACATCCATCTTTTTTTTCAAATACACTCCTCAACGGATGATTTTCAAGATAAGACACAACTTTTGTGACCAAGACCAAAAGCACCGGTAACTTTGGGCAGGAATCTGAAGAATCAACATCTGTCCCGCAGCGGCCTTTGCGGTTTTGGACTATGGTTAATGGCACGAGCGCAGGAACAGAGCACTGGATCTACTCATCAGGCCAGAACTACATCACCCCCAGCGCCACTGCAAGCCACCTTTTTATTTTAAATAAGCTGCATGCTACTGCAGCATCCAGATGACCTATCAAAAGCCCAAATGCATTATGTGTCTATTGCCATAAGAAAATCGCAGAATTTAATCTCAAGACAAAAAAAGTAGGGAAAAAAGTAGATGCAGCAGGAAGAAACAAAATGAAGGCACTCCAGCCAGATCCGCCATGTTTGTAGCAAGGAAGGGGCCTAGCAGAGGGTTACCTCCTTGCAAGCCAACACTAAGCCTTGCAAAAATGGCTGCTATGCTCCTGCACCCAGCTAAATATCACATGCCATGCATTTCCCAGAGTCCAGCCCTCTCTGTTCGAAAATCAGCTGTGGCAGGGTGAAGCCCCTAGGAATGGGAATCACAGGGAGAGGCAGCAGGCTCGGAAGGCCGGGCTCAGGCACGCAAGACACTGGCAGCCTCTTCGGCTGCAAGTCAGACTTTTGCAGGCAGGGTTGAGGGAGGCGAGATGGCAGAGCAGCACAGCGAACGTCAAAGAGGGCGAAGTGGGAGCAAGGAGGCCTGGCTTTGTTCCCAGCTCTGCTACCAAGCCACATGCCCTCCTACCTTTTAGATATTTAGAGAATAAACTCCAGAGCCACTGCTACTTCTCACTAGCTATATGCACAGAGCTTCAGATACTATCATACTGTAAGGAAAGATATCAAAGATTGGCTAGTAAGTCCTCCAGATTTTTCATATTTGTTAAAAAACAGATTCCCCCCTCCCCCCCAGGGAGGGAACAAGAACCAGGATGGTGGTGACTCCAGAGGGTGGGAGGCCTTACTAATATTTCCTGCTCTCCTTTATTCTTACTAGAAAACCTTAAGCAAACAAAATTCAAGGAGTAAACAAGAATAAAGCAAATTAATCAGTTTGCATCTATTTTATCAGCTAGTCATCAGTCTACTTGCTAGAGATTCCCCTTGCTCATGACTGTGAGGCTCTGGAGGTGAAAGAAAAAGATGACAAACTTCAGGGTAAGAAAAAGAAATCCAAACTTACTGCCTGCTTTTAGCTGGAAATTTAAAAACCAGCCACTAGAAGCAGAAGTCCTCGCTCTTTGCAATCGGGCACAAGCATCTCGTCAGCATCAGCCTGTTTCTTACAGACAAGGACAGCAGCCCAGCACAGGCAGAGGGCATGAACGCTCCAAAAGCGTCATCTTTTCCTCAAAGAGTAACTCAGCGGCTCTAAAGGCTGTTTTCCATCGTTCCAGAAAGCCTTCACACTCACATCACTGTCACATCACTGCGGGTTGCAGAGACACTTGGTAATGCTCCCCTTCTCTCACATCCCAGGAAAGAAATAAAAAAGTGTCTATATTTATAAGATGTTGCTGGGCTGCTTTGTCCAACTGCATTTTGCCCCAAGTAATGGCAACTTTTCAGCCTGAGCTCCTGTTGAAGCACGGAGTTCATCCATTTTTTTGGGATTTCTAGAGAAAAGGCTTTGTGTAAACATGCACTGTTTACTCCCCATACATGCTATAGATTGGCAACCCGGCTGTGAAGACTTGGGGCAAGCTATAAATCACTCGCACGACTTAATGGGTCACATCACTCACATGACTTCAAGCCTACGACTTGCTGAGCCATAGTGCCATGCACCAATGCTCCACAACAAGCTATAAAATATAGATGTTTACACTACATATATGGCCCAAACCTATTAATTCTGAGGCCATGAGCACCATGTCTTTCCCCCTCTTGCAAATCGGTATTTGAACAGGCATACATCATTGGCCAGAAGCACACAGAATTGCATGGCAAATTGAACTGCAGAAGGAAATTATAATAAAAGCAACGGATGCAGAGGACAGCCTGTATCACAAGCACACACGAAGCCTCTCTCTCCGCTGCTCAGGCTGCTGCACCACCCCTTTGCTCAGCACCCTTCAGCTGGGCAGCCCCCTCCGTACCCTGAGCCCTCCCGGAGCTCGTCTCGGCAGTATTTTGGAACATGCTACAGCAGAAGGGTGATCATGCATCTAAACAACAAGTCCGTAATGCACTCCCTTCCAGGTTAACTCAGGACAGAGGTCGGTATGAGCTGTTACCATTTAAGTGCTAACAAAAAAAAAGGCATCTGCATACATGAAGTAACCGTCAGAAGCATGCTATGTAATGATTTATTAAATCTTGCTTCCTGTCCAGCTGTACCTTCTGGGCTTTTCTACACTGAATTAGCCACCTCCACTGTCTCCTGCCTGTTTTAGAACAGAAATAAATGTTTTGCTGTTGTGGGGTATTTTTTCCCAGCCCTGTCAGGTCTCAATGCTCAAATGGGAAAGGAAGGAAGAGATCCAAAGTTTCTTCTCCAAACTACCCTGCCAGGAGCTACCAGTGCTGGGCATCATTTCACTGCTGCATCCCACCAGCTGCACAGCATCACCCAGCAGAGCCCTCCCACCCTTTCTTCAGGGAGCAGAAAGAAGAGGAAAGATCCCACTGCTGCAATATGGGCAGAGAAAATAGTTTTTAAACGGGATCCTACTCATCAAACAGAGCGCTGGTAGCTTTTGCCTTGAAATTAAGTAGCACTTTGACTTTTTCCTTTCCTGGAACCCCTGCTGCTTTCCAGCCTGGGCTGGAAGGTGAATCCAGGAGAACCAGGAGCAAAGCACGGGAACAGAGACATGGGCTGATTTATACTTCGGCTGAAAGAGCTTTATTCTCCTGGACCATATACACAGCCTGTTCACTTTGGGAAAAGAGGTAACTTAAAATACCTTGTGTCAGGTCTGCTAGCAGAACAGAGATGAAGGACTGTAAGAGATGATCAATGCTTAAGTCCATCTTCAAAGTGATTTGGGGAGCTGCTGAAAATAAACAAGCAATCAGGGCCCAGGAGCCAGGGTAAAAGCTGACAAATTGCTTTTTTTCCTAGGCAAACAGAAGGCTGCTAATAGCTCAGTTCAGAGAGGCTGAGCTCTCTCCCCTCATAATACGAGCAGGGCAAGAGACCAAATTTAATCTCTTCGTCACAACAACTTTAATTAAAGTCATCTAAGCCCTTCCTGCCTCTCTCCTGCCACGAGGTGTGGTTCTGCTCACAGGAGGTATTAGCAAACTCTGGCTTATTAACGTGCCCTCCCTGAAAATGCTGTTTATACTGCAGTCAAATGGCTGGGGAGCCCATCTGCACTGCTCTCCACTCCTAATTAAGGAGAAAAAACACAAAGCCCACCTTTGATGTGTATCGGTGGCAGCAGTCATTCCCCGTGTGCTCCCGAAGCTGTTCAACAGCATTAGCTTCACAGGGCACCCTTCCAGGGGAATTTACCATCGATGTTTCTCTTCACCATCACCTGTGCCCTGTGGGTGCCGAGATGCTACTGGAGGTAAAGGAAGGACACTGGCTGCATGAGATTAGCTGCACCGGGGATTGTTCAGCAGTTTTATAAACACAGAAATTTCAAAGCCAGTTCCATGGTCTAGGTCCCCATCCCTGTGACATGATCTACAGCGACCCATGCCTGTGTGTGCACAGAGATGTGCTGCCTGCAGCAACACGGGGAGGTCTGTCCCCGGGCTTGGGTACCAGGCTGGGGGAGAATGTATGTGACCTCTCAAACTCATCACAGATGTGAGCAGTACGTGTCTGTGGCAAAGTTTTACTGGCCTGTTGAAATGCATGAGCATGAATAAGAGTTGCAACATAAGACTAAATTCTGGAGCAAGAGGGCCCAAGAGGATTTTTGCAGCGCTTATAGCTGTTACCAGCTCCCGAAAGAAGCCCTGCAGGGCTTTCAGTGGGTGAGAGCTGTAAGCACTGCACATTGCTGCAGAACCAACAGTCACAAGCAAAAACCTGTTTTACAAGCAGACAGGGACAGAAACCAGGGGCTGTTGAACCACCAAACCACCACAGCACTGCCCTCCCAGCAGGAACATGCTCAGTCAGGCCAGGCAGCACTGTCAGCTCTGCCATGCTATGTCCCAGAGCAGGCACAGAGTTTCTCAAATCTATCTAGAAAAAAAAAAAAAACAATTATCTTGGAGCACCAACCATCTGCAATCTTCTGCATAGGGGCCCTATCTCAGACCAGGAGAGTCATCCTGAAGTCCTGGCAAGTCTAGGATGCAACCGAGAAGAGAGTGAAGGCCAAGTGAAAGGTGATACCAACACCGACAGCACTGCCTGCCTGCGGGCTGTCACACGATATCCACAGAAGTAATTCCTACCATGCAGACCCACGTGGTCGAGGTCCAAACCTCTTCACTGGAGCACCAGATCATCCTTATTTCTCCAAGACTTCATCTACAGGTTCAGTTCAAAGAGACCTCCCATCTCCAAGCAGAGGTATTTTCTCCCTGTGCAGGGGAGTTGACAGAACTAGCGCTCCCCGTGTCCTTCTAAAGGAAGGATTTTTCATCACAAATGCTCCCAAGACGGTTTTCCAAAAAAAAGTTTGCTAAAGGCAGAAGGAAAGCATGAGATTTAGACTAATAAAGACATCAAGAGCCCAGGTGGGGAACACCTGCGACCACCTCCTCCATCCACCTTGTGTCCTTTGCCAGCCTAGACCTGAACGTGGGAATTCATACATTAAAGTCAGTAACAGTTTTGATCTATTCCCAGCTTTCAGAACAAGCATCTGTTGCCACCACTTCCACAGTATCTTCTCTGGCAGAAACTGTTGCCCTTCTTTCCATGGTTAAGTACTCTTGCTGGAAGGCAAACCCCACGTGGAAGGACGCTCTCCCTCCAAGGAAGGTGGGACACAGCAGGAGCCCCTTAATCCTGACACAGCAGGAGCTGCCCTGCCTCTGCTACTGCTCCTGCTCCTACATTTAGCCTGTCCATTCTTATTGTGCTGGTAGCAGCAATCGGAAGATGAGCTCACGCTCATTCCCCCTGTGGCTGTATTTGCTGAAATACAAGCGGCTCATAAAAGCATCAGATAAAGCTGCGCCACTTTCCAGCACCGACTGTTCGGTACCACCACACACCACATTCAGATGAGGCGGCAGGCTTCACCTGGGAATCACTGAATTCACACCGACATAGCCCAGAGGCGCCTTTGCTATCTACCTCATTCTTGTTTTCTTTGGGGGGTGAAAAAAAAATTATGTTTTCTATTTTAAAACCAGACTTTTTGGAACAAAAAAAGGACAGTTGTGCAACATCACTGGCAAAGTGTACAAATGGATGTTCACAAAATACTCTGCTGCAGGTGCAGAAATGCTGTTGAAACCGAGTGCGTCATCCTGCCGTGCGGCTCCAGCATCGGGGTAGACGCGAAAGCTCAGAAGCCCTTCAGTCAATGGGGGGACCTTCCCTGCAAAGGCAAGGCCAAGCCTTGCCTCAGGAGCTTCTCCTTGGCACGTCTTGCTCTGTCAGTATTTGGTTTCAACATATTCTCAAGGCTTGCTTTTTTAAAAAAAAAAAATTATTATTATTAGGTGCCAGAGTGACAGATGCAGGATCCACCCGCCTCCGAAACGGCCGTGGCAGCTCATCAGGTCCCCCTGGAGAGGGTACATCCACTCCGGGGTCTCTTCGTCTTGGAAGATACGAGAGACCCCAGCAGGCAGAACAAACAGGATTGTTTGTGTTGAACAGTGTTATACAAGAGCCAAAAAGATGACTCACGCCGCCCTGACAGCCTTCCCCGGGGTACCCAGCACAAAGCCAGGCACGGCGACAGAACGCTCTTGTCTCTGGAGGTGAGGTTAACTCCAGGGATACCTCCTGCCCTGGCAATACAGTGTCGGATGCTGTTAATGAGGCCAATGCTGCTTTAAGATGGCTAGGTTTTAAGACAAAAACTGTTCTCATTTTATTTAAGAAGTCATTACAATACTCCCACTATTTCACCTTTCTTAAACACGGACCTCACTGGGAGCTTACAAAACTACAGACTGCAGGCGATATACTTTTCTACATCCCTGCTTCAGCATGATCTGTTATATCCTGCACGCTGTCCCCCATCTCGGGCTCTGCAGAAGTAGCTTCTCTTGCTTGCCCACAGCCTGGCAACAACAGGATCCTATTTCTGATTGTTTTAAGCTACAAGAAACATGAGAAGCCACAAGAAAAGCTTTAGATTCACTATTTGCTTGCATGCGTACTTCTTGTCTCCGCGCAAGCTGAGGATTTCCCAAGACATGCAAAAGAAAACAGTCTTTGCTCATTGTTACAAGCCTTGGCTTTGATAGTTCCAGCATCTTAAAATGCAAAAGTGGACACTTACAAGCAGATGTTAATTCTGCAGAAGGCGGGTTCTGAATCAATCTCTGCCCTGGTGTCACCTCAATTACGCCTTTTGTAAAGCACATACAATTAATTTTGTATCAGAGATGGAGCTAGCAGACACCTGACCTTTTAATTAAAGATACACTTTCAGGTGAGAACCACCCTGTTATATTACTCACTTGCATTAAACAGGTACACTAGGCCCGGTGGCAAAAATAAAAATAGACACAGTTCACACCACACCGAGGAAGGCAGCGGCATTCTTGTGCACAACAGCAAGATCAACTTAATCACAAATGACAACTTCTGAAAGCCTTTACTTTGGATTCATCCCTGGCATTTTTCTAGGCCAGTCTGAAAACAAAAGCTTTGTCTTCTTAAAATGCAATTGCCTGAGGCACCTCTAAAAAAAGTGACATAACTCAGGTCTGAAAAATGCCTCCTGGGTCTCAGATTCTCCTAAGAGCCTCTTTGCTGTTCAGCTTGATTCAGATTACCCAGATCAGCATGAATTCTGCAGATTTAGCCTCAGCTACCGACACAGGTATAAAAAGCACACATTTAGGACTGTTTTTTAAATGATATAATTAAAGCTCTACAGTTATAAAAAAGAACTTGTTATTGATCCAAATGGTTCATTTATAAACACTCTCTGATGACAGTTTATTCTGAATTTCACTCTGTTTAGCTCATTTCAGGGTTTTTTGTCTAGCATGTTTTTCTTGCTGGGTGTTTTCAACCTTTCCATCGCAAACCTCAAGCCATGAAAAGAACGAGCAACTTGTTTTTGAATCAGAACTCAGGCCCAAAATTTAATTCCTTGTAAACACTCCTCATTTCAGCGATTCTGCAAGCAACGCCTTTGCGCTTCTTCAAACGCAGCAACACAGCCCCGTGCCAGGCAAGACGGTAACTTAATGGAAGGGGGCAAGGAAGGAAAAGCTGCAATCCTCTGCAAGACAGACACAGCTATTTCTAAGACCTATAAATAACATCTTGGATAACTCTGCAGTACCTTTAGTGTATTGAAGATTTTTATATCCATAGGCCATTTTCTCTGAGTAGATGCAAGTTTACTTCTAGGTCTGAAAATTCCTTATGCTGCCATCAATAAAGAACTCGAATGAAAAGAAGTTCCATTGCTTTTATTGCATAATTTGGGACAAGGAGAGCCAAAAGCTCTCTTGGCACTGGGAACGTGTTGGAGTCTTATTTTTCTGAGTGATCAAGTCCCATCACTTACTCCACATAAATTGTTCTCTGTCAAGAGCTTTAATCTTCTCTTTACAATCCCCAAATAAAACATCCCTCCAAAATTCACTGCCTCTTATCTGCCTTTTCGAAAGAAAGCGGTTCTTAAGAGACCCACCTTCTTCTGCTTTGCCATTCCCCTGAAATCCATCCACAACATCAGCTTGACAGAAGTAAAATACAGGCAATCCTTCACGGGCACAGCATGGCAAACTAAACGAGTGCCTGTCTTAACACACGCACCTGATGAAGAAAGGTATCAGGCGCAGCCAACCCGAACACTGCTCACCGAAAACAAGAGTCATAAAAAGACTTCCAGGAATGTGAGCAACAAGCCTTGTGACAAGTTGTCACCGAGAGTAGGCAGCCCATAAAGGATGCTGCAGAGCCACGTTGCTGTGGTTTAAACCCGAGGTTTCGCTCATGCCACCGGCTCCTTACCTCCCCGGCCACCCGTGAGGATCAGAAAAAAGCAGTCCTTTCCTTTACACCAAGTCAGCGCAGGCTCCTCATCGGGGAGCTCCGCTGCCGGCTTTGCTTAGAAAACAAACTCCTTCGTTACCCTTTAACACAGAAGAAAATAATGCAAAGAGCCCAGATCAGAACAAACTGCAGAATAAAGGGCAGGACAAAACGCAAGTGAAAGTATCACCTCCACCTTTCTCAACTGAGAAAGGGAAATCAAGAGCGGAAGCACCTGTGGAAGAGATCAGGCTTCCTCTTTACAGCAGAGACAATCCAGAGGTCTGGCCACTCCGCCTGCACCTTCCACCCCGCGACGGCTCACCTGAGACGACGGCCAGCATCGCTCAAAGCCAAAGAAAACGGGCTCAGCCTGGACGCCGGGTCCACAGCAAACACTGGTCCGAACGCTTGCACTGCTCCTGCCCGCACGGGAGGAACCGCCCGCAGTGGCGGACATGCGCTGCCCACACCGGCTCCCTCGCCAGCCTGGCAAATGCTGGCACCGGCTATTGATTACCTTACGGTATTTATTAGCGGGGGAAAGACAACAACGACTTCCTTAATATGAAATAAGAGGGTCTTTTTTTCTAGCCTCGGAAGTAAGCTAAAGTCAATCGTGATGCTGTCGACTTCAGACCCCACTAAAGCCCGAGCAGAAGAGCTACCAGACAACAGAGCGGCTGCTGGGACGCGGGAAAGCCCCAGGAGCCTGCAGCCCAGCGCCAGCTCATTCCCTGGCTTACCCCTACAGCCCAGACCTTCCCCACGCCAAAAAACAAACTGGAGAATTATAACTCAGGAGCAGAGTCAGGAAAATAAAGGTGCACATCCATACTGTTCTCAGTAGAGGTAACTGATATCGTGGCTTTCTGGGCTGCCTCATCATAAAAGAGATCAGCCTTAGGACCACCCTTATAAATGCAAAGCCACAGCCGAAACTTCCCGCTGGTCATAGGGACAGCAGCCGGGAGGAAAAACTGGAGTTTCACACATCGCCTCAAACACTCACAGCAGCACCGACCCAACCGCATTCCCGACAACAACATTCCCAAGCGCTAGGGAAACTGCCCGTTAAGAGCGCGAAGGGCTCAGCGCTGCGGGGGCCGCCGCGGCTCGGCCCGTTCCACCGGTACGAAGCCCTTGAGCAGCTTCCAGCCCGCCCGAGGCCCCTCTCCCGGGGGAGCCCAGGGTTTCTGCTCTGCAGGAGACACACAGTAACTCGCGATCGATCGCGGACACCGCTCCGACCCAGCCCCCGCCCGGAGCCAGCGCCACCGCCACCGGCGTCCCGAGCACCGGGGGGGGGACCCGCCGGCACCGGCGGACGCAGCCCCGCGGCGGAAGGGATCGGCCCACGAGCCAAACCCCGGCCCCACCGGGGACGGGATCGCACCCAGCACTCGCTTTTAAACGCGAAAGTTTCCCGGCCCGCAGGTGCCGGCGCCTCCGCGCTTCCTTCCCGTTAAGAGGAGGGAAAAAGTGGATCGGGAAAAAAACAAAAAAACCCCAAACACAGGGAAAACAGTGAATAGCGGGTAAAGGAGAAGACTGAAGGGGGAAAAAAAAAAAATCAGTAAAAAGACAATAACTCGTTTGCAGCCAGGCGGCCGTTGCCGGCGGAGCCCCCCGGAAAGCCGGCCCCGCCGAGCGGCTCGGCCAGGGGCAGCCGGCTGCGGGGCACCGCGGCGCGGGCAGCAGCCCAGGAGGACAGGGCAGGGCAGGGCAGAAGCACTCACCGAGCAGGAGGCGCCGGAGGAGGGCGATGAGGGTGAGGACGGAGAGGGAGGCGGCGCGGAGCAGCGGCCCCCGCCCAGCCCGGCCCGGCCGCCCTCGCCCCGCGGAGCCGCCGGCACAGTGCCGCGCGCCG